>JASVEL010004895.1:0-46220 GCA_032618575.1 Nicotiana noctiflora
AAATCTAGGACTCAGCTTCCCTTTCTTTCCAAACCTCATAACACCCTTCATGGGCGAGACTCGAAGCAGAACCCGCTCACCAACCATAAAAGCCACATCGCGAACCTTCTTGTCCGCATAACTCTTCTGTCTAGACTGGGCCGCACGAAGTCTGTCCTGAATCACCTTGACCTTGTCCATAGCCTCCTGAACCATATCAGTACCTAGTAACCTGGCCTCGCCCGGCTCAAACCAACCCACGGGAGACCTGCACCTCCTACCATATAGGGCCTCGTACGGTGCCATCTGAATACTAGACTGGTAGCTGTTGTTATAAGCAAACTCCGCCAGGGGCAAGAAGTGATCCCATGAACCTCCAAACTCAATCACGCACGCACGGAGCATATCCTCCAAAATCCGAATAGTGCGCTCGGACTGCCCATCAGTCTGGGGGTGAAATGCTGTGCTCAGCTCTCTACCCGAGTACCTAACTCCTGCTGTACGGCTCTCCAGAACCGTGAAGTGAACCGAGTGCCTCTATCCGAAATGATGGAAACTGGAATACCATGCAGCCGAACTATCTCCTTGATATAGATCTCCGCCAGCCGCTCCGATGAATAAGTAGTGCTCACCGGTATAAAATGGGCGGACTTGGTCAGAGCCGATCCACAATAACCCAAATAGAATCAAACTTCCTAATAGTCCGTGGAAGCCCGGATACAAAGTCCATGGTGATGCGCTCCCATTTCCACTCCGGAATCTCAATCCGCTGCATCAATCCACCCGGACGCCGATGCTCATACTTCACCTGCTGGCAATTGAGGCATCTAGAAACATAATCAACTATATCCCTCTTCATCCGCCTCCACCGGAAATGCTGTTTCAAGTCCCGATACATCTTCGCGGCACCGGATGGATGGAATACCGCGAACTATGGGCCTCTCCTAGAAATCAGCTCTCGAAGATCATCTACATTGGGCACACGGATACGGCCCCGCATCCTCATAACTCCATCATCCCCGAGTGGTAACATCTCGAGCATCACCACGCCGAACTCTATCCCGAAGGACAAGCAAATGAGGGTCGTCGAACCTGACGCTCCCCGATGCGGTCAAATAGAGAAGACCGAGAAACCACACAAGCTAGAACCCTGCTGGGCTCCGAAAGATCCAGTCTAACCAACTGCCTGGCCAAAGCCTGAACATCCATCGCCATAGGCCTCTCCGAAGCCGGTAGATATGCCAAACTCCCCAAACTCTCTGCCCGACGACTCAACGCATCAGCAACCACATTAGCCTTGCCCGGATGATAGAGAATAGTAATATCATAGTCCTTCAGTAGTTCCAACCATCTCCTCCGACGCATATTCAGGTCCTTCTGCCTAAGCAAGTGCTGCAAGCTCCGGTGATCAGTGTAGATCTCAGAAGGAACCCCATATAAATAATGACGCCAAATTTTCGAGGCGTGAACAATGGCAGCTAGCTCCAAATCATGAACAGGGTAATTCTTCTCATGCACCTTCAGCTGTCTCGACGCGTAGGCAATCACCCTACCGTCCCGCATCAATACCGCACCGAGTCCAACTCGTGAGGCATCACAATATACAGTATAGGACCCCGAACCTGTAGGCAACATCAATATAGGGGCCGAAGTCAAAGCTGTCTTGAGCTTTTGAAAGCTCGCCTCACACTCGTCTGTCCACTGAAAAGGGGCACCCTTTTGGGTCAATCTAGTCATAGGTGCCGCAATCGAAGAGAACCCCTCTACGAAACGACGGTAGTAGCCCGCCAAACCAAGGAAACTGCGAATCTCAGTAGCGGAGGAGGGTCTGGGCCAACTCTGCACGGCCTCCACCTTCCTCGGATCTACTCGAATACCATCACTCGACACCACGTGGCCCAAAAATGCCACCGAACTCAACCAGAATTCACATTTAGAGAACTTGGCATAAAGCTGCTTCTCCCTCAGTATCTGAAGCACTATCCTCAAATGCTGCTCGTGCTCTTCCCGGCTCCGAGAATATACTAGAATATCATCAATGAAGACAATCACGAACGAGTCCAGATACGGCCTGAACACACTGTGCATCAAATGCATAAAGGCTGCTGGGGCATTTGTGAGCCCAAAAGACATCACGAGGAACTCATAGTGGCCATACCGGGTCCTGAAGGCAGTCTTCGGGATATCTGGCTCCCGAATCTTCAACTGGTGATACCCGGAGCGCAAATCAATCTTAGAAAACACTTGTGCACCCTGTAGCTGGTCAAATAGATCATCAATACGGGGCAAAGGATACCGGTTCTTCACTGTAACCTTGTTCAACTGACGATAGTCAATACACATACGCATAGAACCGTCCTTTTTCTTCACAAACAATACGGGAGCACCCCAAGGCGAAACACTGGGTCGAATAAAACCCTTGCCCAATAACTCCTGTAACTGATCCTTCAACTCCTTTAATTCGGGAGGAGCCATACGGTACGGTGGAATAGAAATGGGCTGAGTGCCCGGCAACAAGTCAATAGCAAAGTCAATGTCTCTGTCAGGCGGCATGCCCGGAAGATCAGCTGGAAATACATCAACAAAGTCACATACCACATGAACAGAATCAATAGAGGGAGTGTCAACACCGACGTCCCGCACATAGGCTAGATAAGCAGCACACCCCTTCTCAACCATACGCTGAGCTCTGAGAAAAGAAATAACACGGCTAGGGGTGTGATCTAGAGTACCACTCCACTCAATACGTGGAATGCCTGGCATAGCCACCGTCACGGTCTTGGCGTGACAATCAAGAATAGCATAATGGGGCGACAACCAGTCCATGCCCAGAATAATATCAAAATCGACCATCCCAAGCAACAATAAATCCGCTCTGGTCTCAAAATCACAAATAGTAATCAAACACGACCGATATACGCGGTCCACTGCCAAAGAATCACCCACCGGAGTGGAAACATAAATGGGGGCACTCAAAGAATCCCGAGGCACACCCAGATGAGAAGCAAAGTAAGAAGACACATATGATAAAGTGGAACCAGGGTCGAATAGAACCGATGCCTCCCTGTGACTAACCATAATTATACCTGTGATAACAGAGTCAGATGCAACAGCCGCAGCGCGATCAGGAATGGCATAGAATCTGGCCTGTCCCCCCTCTCGAGGGCGGCCTCTGGAACCCTGACCCCCACCCCTGGATGACTGGGCAGGTGGAGTGGCAGCTGGGGCTGGAATGATAGCCTGTTGGCCCTGAGAACCACGCGAATGCTATGATGACTGATGAGGGCTCCTCTCCTGCGCCTGGGGCACTCCCTAACCAGGTGGCGAGTATCCCCGCACTCAAAACAAGCTCTGGGAGGACGCGGTGGCTGTGACTGACCGGCCTCACCCCCACTAGTCCGACCCCTGGACGGACCCCGCGCAGGAGGTGCACTGGAAACTGGGGGAGCATAATAAGGCTCCTGAGATGCTGGAAGGCCTGGAGTACTACCGGCTGCGGGCAATGCCGAGTGAACTGGTCGACCGGAATAACCTCTGCCAAAACGACCAGCTGATGAAGTGCGGGCACCAGAGAAATGACCCGACTCACGAGACCTCTTGGCCTCTCTCTCCCTCCGCTCTCTAGGGAGCATACTCTCGATCCTCTTGGCAATGCTAACTGCCTGCTGATAAGATATATCTGTCTCAAGCTCTCTGGCCATGCCGGATCGGATAGGCGGAACAAGGCCCTCAATAAATCTCCGCACTCGCTCCCGAACCGTGGCTACCAAAGCCGGTGCATGCCTGGCTAGGCGGGTGAAACTGATAGCATACTCCGATACTGACATGGAGCCCTGTCGCAACCGCTCAAACTCCGAGCGCCAAGAATCCCTAAGGCTCTGTGGAACAAACTCCCTCAAAAACAGATCTGAAAACTGCGTCCAAGTCAATGAAGCAGACTCCTCTAGACTATCCAGCTCATACGTGCGCCACCAATCATAAGCGGCCCCACGAAACTGAAAAGCGGTGAAGGAAACCCCGCTGGTCTCCACAATCCCCATAGTGCGAAGAATACGATGACACTTCTCCAGAAAACCCAATGCATCATCTGAAGCCAAACCACTAAACACTGGAGGGTCATATTTCTTGAACCTCTCCAATCTACGCTGCTCGTCCTCAGAGGCAGCTGGCTAACCTCCGGGCTGTGCTGGGGCGGAGGAGGCATAACCAAAACCTCTGGAACATGTCCCACTGGCACACGCTGCTCAGGTGTAACAGCTGCGGGAGTTTGGGCCCCTCCCCCGGCCTGGGATGTAGCTGCGACGAGAGGAAGCAGTCCTGCCTGAGCTCAAGTGGTAGACATACTCATGAACTGGGCCAAGGTCTCCTGTAGTGGTGGAGTAGTAGCAGCTGTAGTCGGTGTACCAGGTGCCTGCGCTCCAACCTGTTCTACCTGTGGTACCTCAGCGGCGGCGCGCGTGGGTGCTGTGGCTGCACCTCGGGCGCGTCCTGGTCCTCTACCTCGGCCCCGGCCTGTGACGGCGGCAACAGGGGGCGCGGGTACCTGATCATCGCGGTTAGCTCGTGTCCTCACCATCTGTGAGAGAATAGAAAGCAGTAGTTTAGATTTTTGATGCCAAAAATGTCGCACGACAAGGAATCCAAAAGAAATGAAGAGTTTCCTAAACGGTTACATAGCCCCTCGTAGATAAATACAGACGTCTCCGTATCGATCAGCGAGACTCTAAGTAACCGGTCCGTGTCCCGTGACTCCTATGAACCTAGAGCTCTGATACCAACTTGTCACGACCCTAGTTCACCAATTGTGAACATGTCGTGATGGCACCCAGTCCCCAAGACTAGGTAAGCCTAACACGTTGCGGAATCTATAAATTTTAATTACTTAAATAAGAAACAGCGGAAAATAACATAAAAGATATGTAATCCGTGCCACTTGGCACATACATCCGTCAAACACACTGTATATAAACACTACCAAGATCCGGAACCCCATGGTAACACAGACTAAAAGAGAAATACAACCTGTGGCTCTATGTGTAAAGAGTATCTAACAACGAAATGAAGAAAAATGTCAACTAGTAATACTAGAATAGAAGGGAAGCCTCCGGATCGCGGACGTAGCAGATCATACCTCGAAGTCTCCCAGAAAGCTGCGGAATCACCTAGTACGAGCCTGCTCTGATGTACCTGGATCCGCACAACAAAAGTGTGCAGAAGAGTAGCATGAGTACACCACGGCGGTACTCAATAAGTGCCAAGCCTAACCTCGATGGAGTAGTGACGAGGTAGATCAGGGCCCTACTGAGAAACAATAATAATATAATGATAACAAAATAAACAGTTTAACAGATAATAACAATAATTTCCGAAATAACAACATTTCGATGTTTACTGAAACTGTCTACAAGCAAGCTAATAACAAATAACCAACTCAATAAACGAATCCAGGATCTGTGGGAATTGAACCCACAGTCCCATTCTCAGTACCTCTGGGTCTCCGGGAATCGAACACGCAACCCATGTCTCAATAATATCTCAATAACTCAGGATCTCCGGGAATCGAACCCGCAGTCCCTACCAATAATCTCAGGATCTCGGGAATCGAACCCGTAGACCATATTTCAATAAATCTCAGGATCTCGGGAATCGAACCCGTAGTCCACATTTCAATAATATCAGGATCTCGGGAATCGAACCCGTAGTCCACATTTCAATAATATCGGGATCTCGGGAATCGAACCCGTAGTCCACATTTCAATAATATCAGGATCTCGGGAATCGAACCCGTAGTCCACATTTCAATAATATCGGGATCTCGGGAATCGAACCCGTAGTCCACATTTCAATAATATCAGGATCTCGGGAATCGAACCCGTAGTCCACAACCACAGCAAGTAAAGGAATTACACAGAGAGAAGTATAATATGCCTAATGATCACTTTGCCGATGAACAGCGCCAGCGATTTACCAAGAAAACTCAAGTAAGTCAATTAAGCAACTAGACAGTTAAATTCTATCTAATCACGCTTTTCTAATTACTACCGGTTAGGAATATCGATTTAACAACTAAAAACAGTAATATCACTCATTGAACATTTTGAGTAAAGTGTGTGTTCAACAACCAGCGCATGTACACGCCCGTCACCTCGCGTACAAGGCATTTAAAGTATCACAATAATATCCTAGGGGTGAAAGTCCCCCACACGAAGTTAGACAAGCCACTTACCTCAATTCCGGTACGAAACCGCTAAGAAATAACCCTCTTGCCGCGAATGTCGGCCTCCACAAGTGTAGTATCCTGATAAAAATCAATAGAATCACATCAAAATAGGCCAATTGGGCATTACCCAATCAAAATAACTCAAGATTCACCAAAACCCACAAGTTGCCAAAACCCGACTTTTGGCACGCTTATCGAAAAATCACGAAAGTTCACCAAAACCCATAGTATTGGTAATATTATGCAATTATATTCGGAACCCTTGTCTCAATACGAGTCTAAGCATATAAATTTTACCAAATTCGGACTCCATTTGGCCATTCAAAACCTTGATTTCCTAGAGTTCAAGCCTAGGGCTAAATCCTCCATAAATTACCCCAAATTCCTCCATTTTCATGATATAATTGCATAATATTACCAATACTAATCATAGATTAAGTCCATAGTTGATTACCCTGATGATTTCCCTTGAATTTCTCTTCAAAATCGCCCAAATCGCCTCTAAAGCCGAGACCCAAAATGTGTGAAATGTTCTGAAATTTTTCTAACTTCGGATACACTTACTTACAGCGATTTTCGCTTCTGCGGAATATTTTCCGCTCCTATGCACCCGTATCCGCGACCAAAGGGTCGCTTCAGCGGTTCCAGGCCTAGCCGGCCATTTTCCGCTTCTGCGATCGAAGGGCCGCTTAAGCGGGCCCGCTTCTGCGAAGAAGCTTCCACTTCTGCGGAAAACATCCGCCTCTGCGAACCATTGTCCGCTTATGCGGTCTCGCCCAAGCGGTCAAATGTCCGCTTCTGCGGACCATGCCCCTTTTTCTCCCCTTCGCTTCTGCGATCACCGGCTCGCACCAGCGATGCTGCTTCAGTGGAATGACTTCCGCTTCTGCGTAACCAGCCGCTCCTGCGCACCTCGTCTGCTTCTGCGGACACGCTCCTGCGTCCAAAATTCCGCAGGAGCGGAAACAACAGAAGCAGGATCCCAACCTGCAATTTTCCACAATTTCTCCCGTTTAACCATCCGAAAACACCCCGAGGCCCCCGGGACCTCATCCAAACATACCAACACATCTTAATACCTTATTCAAACTTGCTCAAATCCTCAAAACACGTCTAACAACATCAAAACCCATAATTCACATCGAATTCAAGCCTAAATTTCTTAAAACTTTCCGAATTGCACATTCGATCTAAAACCCGACCAAACGACGTCCGAATGACCCGAAAATTTGCGGACATATCCAAAATCACATAACGAAGCTACAGAAATTGTCGGAATTCCATTCCGACCCCCGGATCAAAATCTCACCTATCGTTCGGATTCGCCAAAATTTCAACCTTCGGCATTTCAAGCCTAGTTGAGCTACGGGCTTCCAAAATACATTCCAAACGCGCTCCCAACCCCGAAATCACCTAACGGAGCTAATGAAACCATCGGATTTCCGTTCCAAGATCGTCTTAACACTGTTCCGGCTACGGGCCATTTTCTAGCTTCAAAGCTCTTATTTAGGGACTAAGTGTCCCAAAATGCTCAAATTTTCAGAACCGACTCTCCCGGCAAACCACAATAATAGAAATGAACTTAGGGGAACAGTTAAATTAGGGATTGGGGCGTAATTTTCTAAAACGACCGGTCGGGTCGTTACAGTTGTGGATGTATTGTTAGAATGGTTTGGTGATTCTCTGGCAGGTGGATAGGCCAATTTACAAAGGAAACTCTGCCGAAAGTTTTGGAAAATTTGGGACTTAGAAAAGATTTTTGTCACCTAAAGAGTGGGTGTAACTGTTGTGTGTGAATGAACGCAAGAATTGCAAAAGAATTAATATTTCTAATGATTCGAACCTCCGCCGAAGCTTGTAAATGACTTGAGTTTAATCTAACTAGAACTTTGTTGCATCATTTGAGTAAGAAGGCTACGAGTGGCTAAAAGTGCTTTGATGTATGACTCCGAGCTAAGTTGGGGAGGTTGTTATTGATTAACTGATTGCACTGCGTGTGCTATGTTGGCTCTGTCTCTAGGTATGTTGGGAAATTTTGATAAAGGTTATGGTACTTCGTAGATATGAAGAAATACTAGGATGTTGTGAATTTATGTTGGTAAAGAGTGTTCGGTGTATAGAAAAGGAAGATAGCTAATTGTATATGTATGTAATCATGTTCTGCGGTGTCAGAGTTTTATCAAGGCACGAGTGGTCCTGTTCAATAAGACAGTTGAATTACAGCTGAATAAGGGTGAATGACGCCCGAGAATTGTTTTTTGCTGTTCAAGATTTTACTTGTAACAGTCAGGTGTCTTAAGATTGTGCATGTGGCTAAAGACGTTGGTTTCGTTAGAAGAAATCAAGACTTGTGTTATATTATGTCAATGATGGGATTCTATGTAACCGTATGGGAAGGTAATGATACTAATTCAAAAATCGCATGAAGTTCTTCAAAACAAGTATTGTAGAATGTGGTACTCCCGGGAAACATTGAGAGTGGCCTATGGGTTTTAGACTGTGTGGTCTTATGTACGAGTCTCGTGTGGTAACATGAGTTGAGTTATGGTAGTGCTACTGTAAAGGCTAATACTAAGTAAAAGATGGTTCTAAAAAGAAATTGAGTAAATGGAGCAACTTGTTAATAAACCGAAGCGGTATGATAAGAAATACGATTAATTCCTGGTATGTGTTTGAAGTAATGAGTCTTGCAGATATTGTGCAACAAAGCTCTTGAGCGCTGGCAGTTGTGTAACTTGATATGGGTATAAGGACTCAGTCCTGGCAGTTTAACTTATGCAATGTAATTGGGAGAAAGAGTTTATGATGTGTTTTACCGTGGTTTGAAAATGAGTGTATTTTTCCTGTTGGTATGTAAGGCTTGGAATGTGTAATGAGTTTTCTCTATATGGGATCATGAAAGCCCTTGACTAGTTGAGTGCGCCGATGTTTGCGACGTAGGAAAGGAATATGAATTTCCATGTTATCTTAGTGTGGTATGGTATATGCGATGTGTTATGGAAAGTTGATAATGGCATATTCAAGGTTTTGTGATCAGTTCATAATATATGGGGAGTCATTAAAATTATTTAGCAGCGCGGGCAGCTGCAAGTGATTTAAAGAATCGATCTTTCTAGTGATTAAAGAAAATGGTACTGCTATTCTAGTAATTTGGCAGGGTATATGGTCCAAAAGGACAAGGTAATGTAAACTTATAATATCCAGTGTTATGGTGGTATTCTCTTGTTGGATCGACTATAATAACTGAGTCGTTGATGGCATAGTGAAATTTCTGAATGGCTTTCGTGGTATGAATGGACGCTTGATGTGCGTTATGTATTCGTACAGTGAAGTACGGGATCAGGCATTGTGATTCATGTGTTATATATGTGTTGGATACTTGAAGTTCTCGTTAGTCCGCCTATGTAGTGGTTGTATATCATGTGTATCGACACCATTTTGTGATTATCGAAAATCAGAAGCTCTAGTGGCTTTCTCTCTCAACTTGATATGACGAATTTGGATTATGATACTTGATTGCTGATTGGTCATCATTGGGCCAGGTTGTCTAGACTAATGTGATATGGACTATGATGGTATGGCACAAATTGCGTAGCAGAGTGCATCAGAGTATGCTCCAGCGGGGTAGTTGTACCTCAGGACCAGCAGACGGCTGGTGGGTATTGCTTTATCGGTTGGGCCTTCGTGGCAAATATAAGTGTAGAGGTATCTATCGTTGATTTGGTTCAGGTATTGAGTAACTTTGTCGGATACATTTTTTGTGGCCGAACTTGAGGCTATATATGTTTACCACAATGAGCAACTTGACTCGACGCGCATTTCTTTGGAGAGGGTTCAATATGGATCGGGTGGCGCGCCGCCACAGGTACTGTTATTTGGATCGGGCGGCACGTCGCCACGGGTGTGGTATCTGGATCGGGTGGCACGCCGCCACGGGTATGTCATTGGAGCGAGTTGCACGCCGCAACAGTGTAATGTGAAAATAGAATTAGTTATATATTACCCGGTATACAATATTTCCTAGCTTCTAAGGAAAAGTCCGTATTGAGTATCGCTTGGCGAAAGGCACATCGGTTTTGTCCTTTCAGGATGTGATAGCATACATTAATTGTTTCACCGTGGGTGAGGTTTATTGCTTGGGTTCAGACCTAGATCTGTGCGTGGCTGACCTTTTTGAGCTTGGTAACTTGAGGTGCTTCATGAGTAATGGTGTTTGGATAGAATCATGAATTGTGGCAAGGCCACGTGATGTTATGACCTCTCGAGGAGGATTCAGGTACTCTATTTCTATAATGCGAGACACGATCTCAGTTCTATGTTATGAGGGTACAAAGGAATTGTTACAACTCTTTTATTTGAGTCAGTTTTCGTGATTTGAGTATGTTCAGACATTTTTATTGGAGCCTGTGTTGTGCTCATCGTGGCTTAGGCCGGTGTTGAGGTGTCATAGCACCAGTGCGGTGTATTATAATCAAAATGATCGTTGGAGCGAATAGTGAGTGTGAGTATATGTTATTCCAGCTGGTTAGAAAGGTAATATTGAGGTTCAGCTCCGAAATCTATTCTGGTATCAGTTAAAAAGGGAAATTGATTCATGAATGGGTGACCTGAGAGATGGATTCGATATATCGCGTGTTCGGTTGCCGTGGGAAGTATATGAAGGTGTTGGACTAAGACTTTAGCTAATGAGATAGGTTCTTTCTGTTATTGTGGCCAGTTGTTGTGATTAGAGACTATCATCTCGAGTGATTGGGTTGTTGATACATCATATGATCTCGCCCGGAGTAGTGAGTATGGGTTATTGCAGTGGATTCGAGTGTATCCTGAGTATAGGCATGGGATTAGCATTTGGCATATGATTTCAGAAAGTGCAATGTGGTTTATGGTTCAGATGGTCTGTGAAATTTCAGCAATATGGTGTTTTCGGACTTATGTGAGATAGGGTGACGTATGATCGCCCGAATATATGCTTGGTAAGGTCATTCAGCTATTGGGTCGCTTCTAGTACAACTCTGGGTCCGCTCGAGGACGAGCGTTTGCTTAAGTTGGGGAGAATGTGATGACCCAGCCCGTCGTCACGGGAATTACCACCCCGTTATGTTGTAATTACATGTTTTATGCTTTTATATCAGTGTTAGAGTCTATCAGGTGAGTTAGGAGTGAATTGGATTGAAAATGAGGCATATAGCCTTTTGAAGGAAACTTGAATATGGAAAGTCAACCCAGAGTTGACTATTTAGTTAGAGGGCTCGGAATCAGATTCTGATGATTTGGTTAGTTCCGGGAGGTAATTTGCGACTTAGGGGAGCAATCGGAATTGAATTTGGAGGTTCGGTGTAGAAATAGGCTTGAATTGGCTAAGGTTAAATTTTGGCGAAATCCGAACGGTAGGTGAGATTTTGATCCGGGGGTTGGAATGGAATTCTGATAATTCTTGTAGCTTCGTTATGTGATTTTGGATATGTCCGCAAAATTTCAGGTCATTCGGACATCGTTTGGTCGGGTTTTTGATCGAATGTTAGTTTCGGAAATTTTGAAGAAACTTAGGCTTGAATCCGTGTGTAATTGGTGATTTTGATGATAAGGATGGTATTTTTATGCTTGAAACAAGTTCGTATCGTGTTTTGGGACTGGTTGGTGTTATTGGTCGGGGTCCCGGGGGTCTCGGGCGTGATTCGGATGCCCAACGGGTCATTTTTGGAAGATTCTTGCCGTTTTGAGCATAAATATAATGATCCAAAGGTCTATTTTTAGTTCTAGAGATTCAAATTTGATTTCGAGACTTCAAGAATTCAGATAATGAATTATAGGACTAATCTGGAAAGTTTGGTCTAATTTCATCAAGTCGTGATTGGGTTTTTGACGCGAAATGTGAATTAATTGTTTAACGAGCAAAATTGATGTTGCACTGAGGAAATGAGATCCAAATTCAGTTTTGTTTGAACCACTGGATCCGTATCGAAATTACGGAGCCATAAGAAAAAGAATCGTCGAATTCCGAGTTTGAATGATGGAGTTAGAGCCATTTTAGTGAAAATGGCCGTGTGCTGCAATTTCTATATTGCTGCTGCATTTTTCTGCAGCGTATGAATAGTACTTCCCGCGCGTGAACAGTAACCGTACTCTCTCGTGAGTGCGGGGTCTATTGTGATTTGGGGACTATGAATTAGTCCGACCTATTGTTATTGTTTTATGATATTGGCTATTCTTGTGCCGTCGAACCTCCTTCTCGGTTGGTTGCATACTATATTATGATATTGGCTACTCCTGAGCCGTTGAACCTCCTGTTTGGACGGTTGAGTATACTTATGGGCTGTGAGCCAGTTATTGGATCCCGCGAGGATAGTTATCATTGTCTTATGATATTGACATGCTAGTTTACTACCAGTCCGTAGCTATTTCTGTTATCATGCTATTTTCAATCTCTGGAACTTGATATTACTGTTTTCCAACTGAAAAATAATAAAAAGGGTTTTCAAAACTACTTTTGAGCCTACGAGGCTGTATTTGCATATTAGCCGACTGGTAGTGGATCTGGCTGTGCGCCGCAGCAGTATATATGTTGGATCAGACTGCACGTCGCAGTAATATTGTGCTTGGGCTGTAGGAGCCCCTCCGGAGTCTGAACCCCCACAGTGAGCACGGGTGCCCAAATTGGATCGGGCTACGCGTCGTAGCGGTCATATCATGCATTGCATTGCATTTAGCTACATCTGATAAATGTTATACTGTTTTGCTGGTACTTGTTGGTACAGGTACAGTTGATATTGATTCTGTGACAGGGTATTTGATTACAGCTTTACATAGTGCTTTATTGCGGATTTCTTATCCGCGCTGTCTTACCCCTGTTTATTACCACTGAGTCTGGCAGTACTCATTTTACTCCCCTGCACCTTGTGTGTAGATCCACGTACCTTTCAGCAGTGATCCGGTAGCTGTTCGAGGCGACATCTGTAGGATATCTGAGGTAGCTACAGAGTCCGCAGGACCCGATATTCCTTCTTACTGTCTTTTGATTCTGTATTGCTATTTCTTTCCGCACTTGGTATCTTGTAAACGATTATTACATTATGTTCATTAGAGGCTCATGACTCTTGACCCTTCGGTCTATGGGAGTTGGTATGTGTTGGGACTTGGTTCCCCATTTTTGATATATATATATCATTGTTGTTTCATGTTTTGATATGTTTAATTGGGATAAAGCGAGCTCCTAGCTCCGTTATTGTTATTGATTGGTCAGGCTGGCCTAGCAATGTGTTGGGCGCCATCACGACCGGATTTGGGGTCGTGACAGGTCCGGGTACCACCAATTGAAGATCAGAGAACACGATATTCCAAAGACCACCTTCAGAACTCGCTATGGTCACTTTGAATTCTTGGTCATGTCTTTTAGGCTAACCAATGCCCCAGCAGCTTTCATGGACCTTATTATCGGGTTTTCAAGCCATTTCTGGATTCCGTTGTGATTGTTTTCATTGATGACATCCTCATTCATTCACGGAGCAGGGAGGATCATGCCATTCACCTCAAAGTAGTATTGCACACTCTTCATCAGCACCAATTGTACGCTAATTTTTAAAAATGTGAATTTTGGTTGGAGTCCGTATCTTTTCTGGGGCATGTTGTTTCCTGTGAAGGGATTCAATTGGATCCCCAAAAAATTGAAGCAGTGAAGGATTGGCCTAGACCCACAACCCCGATGGAGATTCATAGCTTCTTGGGTTTAGCAGGGTAATATCAGAGGTTTGTTGAGGGATTCTCGACCCTTGCCTCCCCATTGACTAAATTGATGCAGAAAGTAGTTAAGTTCTAGTGGTCCGCTGCTTGTGAGAAACGTATTCAAGAATTGATGTCAAGGTTGACCTCGGTACCAATATTGGCCTTTCCAGAAGGCATAGAGGGGTTTGTGGTTTATTTTGATGCCTCTAGGGTTGGTTTGGGGTGTGTATTGATACAGCACAGAAAGGTCATAGCTTATGCTTCCAGGTAACTCAAGAATCACGAGAAGAATTATCTGACGCATGATTTGGAGCTTTCAGTAGTTGTGTTTCCTCCAAAAATATGGCAGAACTATCTTTATGGTGCTCATGTAGATGTGTTTTTTGACAACAAGAGTCCTCGATATTTGTTCAAGCAGAAGGAACTGAATTTAAGGTAGCGATGGTGGTTAGAATTTCTCAATGATTATGATATGAACATTTTGCACCACCCAGGAAAGACAAATGTGGTAGACGACGCTCTTAGTCAGAAATCCATGGGTAGTTTGGCTCACTTGGGGGTAGATTAGAGACCCCTAGCTCAGGAGGTTTACCAATTGGCTAGTTTGGGGGTTCACATCTCGACATCAGACGAGGGAAATATTATGGTGCATAATGGAGCAGAATCATTACTGGTGGAAAACATCAAACAAAAGCTATTTATGGATCCAGTATTGGCTTAGATAAAGGAAGCAGATGTGAATAACAAGACTTCGGCATTTTCGCTCAGCGACAAGGATAGTGTATTACGGTGTCAAGGTAGGCTATGTGTCCCAGATGTGGACGAGCTTCAGGAGAGAGTGATGGCGGAGGCTCATATTTCCAGGTATTCCATGCACTCAAGTTCTACGAAAATGTATCATGACCTCAAGGAGATTTACTGGTGGAACGGTATGAAAAGGAGTGTGGCTAACTTTGTATCTAAATGTCCAAATTGCCAGAAACTGAAAGCCGAGCATCAGCGGCCTGGTGGATTAACTCAGCTTATAGAAATACCAATGTGTAAATGGGAGATGATCAATATGGATTTTGTGGTAGGGTTACCTTGCACTCAGCGTAAGTTTGACTCAATTTGGGTATTAGTGGATCGACTCACCAAATCAGATCACTTCTTGCCAGTCAAGTCCACCGATACTACAGAAAAATATGCTAAGTTGTATATCAAGGAGATAGTAAGACTTCATGGCACTCCACTTTCTATTATGTCGGATCGAGGGGTCTAGTTCACAGCTAATTTTTGGAAGAAATTTCAGCAAGGTTTGGGTACTAAGGTGAATTTCAGCACATCTTTCCACCCGCAAACCGACGGTCAGGCCGAGCAGACTATTCAGACACTTGAAGATATGTTGCAGGCTCGTGTATTGGATTTCAAAGGTAGTTGGGATGACTACTTACCAATGCTAGCATTCAGATGGCCCCATTTGAGGCATTGTACAGAAGAAGGTATAGGTCCCCAATTGGGTGGTTTGAAGTGGGTGAAGCAAAATTGTTAGGGCCGGATCTTGTGTACGAGGCTATGGAGAAAGTTAAGTTCATTCAGGAAAGGATGAAAACTTCTCAGAGTCACCAAAAATCCTATGCGGACGTTCGCCGAAGCGATTTGGAATTTCAAGTAGATGATTGGGTGTTCTTGAGGGTATCTCCTATGAAGGGAGTCATGCGATTTAGGATGAAAGGGAAGTTGAGTCCTAGGTAAGTCGGGCCGTATCAGATCGTTCAAAGAATCAAGCAACTTGCTTATAGGCTAGAGTTGCTTCCTGAAATGTCATTAGTACACCCAGTGTTCCATGTGTCCATGTTGAAGAAAGTGATTGGAGATCCATCCACCATAGTAACAGTCGAGACTATCGCTGTTAATGAAGACTTGTCGTATGAAGAAGTTCCAGTTGCCATCCTTGATAGGCATGTCCGTAAGTTGAGAAATAAGGAAGTTGCATCTGCTAAAGTGTTGTGGTGAAGTCAACATGTTAAGGAAGCCACGCAGGAAGCATTAAAAGAAATGAAAGAAAAATATCCTCATTTGTTTGATCAAGCTTAGAAGAAATTAAGTGACCTTTCTATCTCAGAAACAACTATCGTTGTGTCCGAATTGTTTTCTTCCTAATGCTAGTAAAGTTTTCCAAATTGTGCCAGAGTTGTATATGTTGTGATTACTTTAGGTCACTTGATCCTTCCCTGATAAATGAAATATTTATAAGGACTCGTGTATATTAACAACTAATGGTAAGTGTAGATTGATAATTGTTTGTCTTTATCTATGTGATATGTTGAAATGGATAAATAAGGTAGGGACTTATTGAAGTGGCTAGTTTGTGTGCAAAATTTAACAAAGTAATAGAATATGTGCCATTGTTGAGGTAATGAATTGTGAACTAGATGTAAAAAATGTTGTAATGTGTATTGGTGCTTGGGAATATGTTTTGGGGGCTCTCTAAAAGGTGGATATGTCCATAATACAAATGAAACTCTAGTGAAAGTTTTCTAAAATATAGGAGTTAGTGAAAATTTTGAGAGTTGCATATCATTTCGTTCAAAACCAACTACTTTTCAAAATCCTCATTCGAGGACGAATGATTTTTAAGGTGGGAGGATGTAAGGCCTGTTACGAACTTGTTTTTGAGGTTAACTGAATTAAGTTGATTATTAACCTATTTTTAGTTAACAAGGTGATTACGATTGTTGTTACTAATCTACATCTACTTACTATCTTATTACATTGTTTTCAGCATATATTCATGCTTCATATGAGCTATTTATACAACATCTCCCTACTGAATTACAAATTCGACTACTTAACTAAATGCAAAATAGAAACATAATAACAACGAGATATTAAATTTGAGCCAAGCTCTTCATTTCATCAACTGATTTCAAATTACATGGCTCGAACAAAGGATATGTACCTGATTCACCAAAAATTCCAATGAGTTCTAAGGGAATAAGCAGGTACAGCAGTTTAAAATCACGACAGGTAATGCAACAGTAGATAGAGTGAATCTCAGCAAGCAATTGAATCTCAACGCAGCAACAAAGAAAATACCCCACGAAGATAAGCAATAGAGAATCAAAAGAAACAGGAAATCCACCCCAGCTCTAAGTATAAACTTCAATTAGAAAACCCAGACAGCTTTATCTACGATTCTATGTATGTATTTTTTTTTTGAATTTTTGATTTCGAAATCCAGCCCTTAAACAGACTCAAATGGGGTCTATTTATAGGTGAGACATGGTGAAAATTTTGGGAGGAAAAGTTGGAAAATAATTCTAGTTCCCTCCCCTCATTTTTTACCAATTATTACACTTTAATCCCATTTTATGTTATGTATTGCCTTCCAGCATATGCTGGAAGGTTCTATATAATTCCTTTTTGGGTCTTTTACTAGTGTGCCCCTACTTGTTAAAGTTATTTACTAAGTTATCTTTTATTTAGGTCCATCGTGCCCTTAGTTTTGTGCAATATTGCAAAATCATAGGCCTAAATGTCTTTAATGTCCCTATAGGCTCTATTAAATCCAAAATTATGCCATTTTCTATTTCCTATATGCCCTTAAAGGCATTCATTATTTACCCGACCTGTCCAGGTTAGGGTTATGCTATTTCTAGTTACTATTTAATTCCTGGCCACTTCTAATGAGTCTTTTAAGACTTGGCCAGGTCTGAACCTCAACTTATTTCAGTTTCTAACCCTTTATTGTTTCATTTTTTGTAATTAAAGCCAATTTGCAGAACTAGCCTGCTTAATTATTCAAAGCTATATTATTTAAGACCTGGCCAGTCCAAAGTTTGAACTTGGCTTTGCAATTTAGTCCAATCAGTGAACACGGGTTAACTAAAACTTTGCAAGTCTAGCCAACTAGTGAACACAGGCCAATTGAGACCTTGTAAGTCTAGCCAATTAAACTTAAGTTACTTATTACAGACTTAGCCCAATTAGGACTTATCCAGTGATTTCAGGATTAGAGAATTATCAGAGTTGATCAGTTACAAGACTGACCACTCTTTATGACTCATTTCAATTAAGACCTCTTTGTGTTGTTTTCAATTTTGGCAACTTTTAACTACTTAAAGCATATTTTCAAATTTAACCACTTTTGAGATTACTACACTATTGCAGCTATAACCAATTTCACCTAAGCATATTAGGTATTAACAGTAATCAGCTAACACAGAATTATTGCAAACATAGCCTTTTTCACATCAAATTGCATACATAGCCATGGAATCGGAGTTACTTGTCATTTAACCAAAACTCAGAGAAGAGATTGAATATTGTTGAATTTCAATCAATAGACTTATAATTCCAGATTCCAAAAACACAGTATATCAAATGAACATAAAACATGCATAGTCAGAACATTTTTCATGTCAAAAGACTACTGGAACCCTAATCATGCTCGATGTATTTGACTAAGCATATATAGGTAGAAATTTATCAAAGAAGCTTCAAAGAAGACATGATTTAAACAGAGAAACACAATAAAACAGAGATTTTCAGAAGATAAAAACTAATCTGAACATGCAGTGACTCAAGTGACTAACAAAAGAAAATCCAAACAGAAAGCATACTAACAAACAGGAAGATGATGAAGAAGAAAACAAAGAAAACATAATTTAAATAGAGAAACACAAATAAACATGAATTTTTCAGAAAGTAAAACTAATCTATCATGCAGTGGCTTAAGTGACTAACAAAAGAAAATCTAAACAGAAATCATACTAAAAACATGAAAATGATAAAGAAGCAAGCCAAGAAGATGAAAAATCACAGAAAATCATACAAAAGTAGACAAAAGAGAGGTGGGGACTTAGCTTTCAGGATCTGTCTACTGCGCTTCCCCGTATTTCTTTCTTTGTTCTTTCTTTTCTTTTCTTTCTTTTCTGGTTTTCTTCTTTTGAGACTTAAGACTTCAGATTTGAAGTCTTTTTATTAGGAGATAGGTTTTAGAGGTGAAAAGATGAGATCTTTTGGTGTGGGGTTTGTTTAAGTCGGCTCTAGCGACTTATTTTCAAAGATTCGAGGAGCTCGGAGAAGATTCGAAGGAAAAGGGTTACATGGGGTGAAAGATCAAGAAGAGGCGGTTTATGGGTGTTATTTTGGAGGCTGGTATCAAAAGTGGTGGTCATCAGAGAAGAACTTCGGTGACCGGGTTATCAAGATCTTGGGGGTTTTTTGGGGTCTTCTTGGTTTTTCAGGGTGGTTTGGGGTAGATGAGTGAGAGGAGGATGGTTTGAGGCTTAGAAGTGGCCAGAGACCGCCATAGGAGATGGGCAGTCTCCATAGCCGGCAAGCTTTGAGAGATAAAGAAAGGGAGAAAAAGAAGATGAAAGAGGCGGCTAGGGTTAGATGTTTTGAAAATGGCCAGTTGTCTCTTTGAGACGGGGTCTAAATACCCATTACATTGAGTCCGTCCCCGGCCGTTAGATCATCGTTGATCAACGGTCAAGATCAAACTCCCTCAAACGGCACCGTTTAGGATTAAATGAGAGATGTAACTCTCATCCATTAGATTTGGTGTAACGGACGGTGGGGATTTTATCTCAGGGTTTGGATTAATTATTTATTTTTAGTTAAAGTCTCGGCCGTTGGATCCAGTGTTATGAACGACTGAGATTATTTCAATTCAAATGATTTGGACCGGGTCTCTCAGAATACTTTGGGCCAGTGCACCTGGGCTGGCATTTGGCCTAGTTTTCTTTTTTTTTTTTTGTATTTTTCCATGTATTTTAATTATTTCTTGGTATTTTTTTGTATTTTAATTATTCAATTTCCTATTTCCTCTAATTTTCTGATATTTTTTGACATTTTTCTACTATTTTTCCTTAATTTTTGTTATTATTGCCTCTTTTGTTAATTTTCCTTTTAAACTCTTAAATTGAAATTCTTGTATTTAAATTATTTTTGTTAATTTTCTAATTTTAATCTCTAATTGTTCAATCACAAAAATGCACTTTATTTCAATCAAATCATGTATTGCACCCAAAAAATATTATTTATTTTGATTTTGGAATTTGTTACTTAGGGCAAAAATCACGTGCTCACAGTGTTCAGGCCTTATTTAGATCTGTTTGTGATTGTCTTTATAGATGACATCCTGGTATACTCCCGCAGCAAGTAAGATCACGAGCAGCACCTCAGAGTGGTTCTTCAGACTCTGAAGGATAATCAGCTATATGCCAAATTTTCGAAATGTGAGTTCTGGTTGAGTTCGGTGGCATTTCTGGGTCATATAGTATTAGTGGAGGGTATTCAGGTGGACCCAAAGAAGATTGAGGTAGTCCAAAATTGGCATAGACCAGCTTCAGTGACTAAGATCCGGAGTTTCTTAGGGTTAGCAGGTTACTACCGTCAATTTGTAGAGGGGTTATCTTCTATTGTAGCCCCGATGACCAGGTTGACCCAGAAGGGTGCCCAGTTCAAGTGGAAAGATGAGTGTGGGGCGAGCTTTCAGAAGCTCAAGACGGCTTTGACTATAGCACTCGTGTTGATACTACCTACAGGTGCAGGGCCTTATACAGTTTATTGTGATGCATCCCGTATGGGGCTTGGAGTAGTATTGATGTAGTATGGTAAGGTTATTGCTTAAGCTTCGAGACAGTTCAAAATCCATGAGAATAATTAACCGGTTCATGATCTTGAGCTGGCAGCAGTGGTTCATGCCTTAAAGATCTGGAGGCATTATCGATATAGTGTGGCGTGCGATGTGTACATGGATCACAAAAGCCTACAGTATTTATTCAAGCAAAAGGAGTTGAATTTACGACAGAAGAGATGGTTAGAGTTGCTGAAAGACTATGTTGTTGCTATCCTATATCACCCAGGTAAGGCCAATGTGGTGGCCGGTACGTTGAGTAGAAAGTCTGCCAGCATGATGTACATTCCGATCAGTCAGAGACCACTTGCTCAAGATGTCCAAGCCTTAGCCAACCAGTTCGTGGGATTAGACATTTCTGAGCCTAGCAGGGTGTTAGCCTTCATGGTCGCTCGTTCTTCTCTATTAGAGCATATCTATGAGAGGCAATTTGATGATCCTCATTTGCGTGACTTGAGGGATATTGTACAGCGGGGAGATGCCACGAAGGTAACTTTATATTATGACGGAGTATTGAGATTACAGGGGCGAGTTTCTGTGCCCAATGTTGAGGGGATTCGAGAGTTGATCTTAGCGGAGGCCCACAGTTCGTGGTATTCTATTTACCTGGACGCCGCAAAGATGTATCAGGACTTACAGCAGCACTATTGGTGGCACATGATGAAGAAGGACATCATTGCGTATGTCGCTCGGTGTCTAAAGTGTCAGCAGGTGAAATATGAGCACCAGAGGCCTGGTGGTGTATTCCAGAGAATTGAAATTCTCGAGTGGAAATAGGAGCGAATCACAATGGACTTCGTTACTGGACTTCCTTTGAATCGGAGGAGATTTGATGCTATTTGGGTCATTGTTGATAGGACGACCAAGTCAGCAAACTTCATTCCAGTATCTGTCTCTTACTCATTGGAGAAGCTAGCAGAGATTTACATCAGGGAGATTATTCGCCTTCATGGGGTTCCGGTCTCTATTATCTCAGATCGGGATACGCAGTTTACCTCGCATTTCTGGAGAGCGGTCCAGTAGGAGTTAGGCACCCAGGTTCAGTTGAGTACATCTTTTCATCCTCAGACGGACGGTCAGTCCGAGAGGACTATTCAGATCCTAGAGGACATGCTTCGAGCCTGTGTCATTGATTTTGGAGGCTCGTGGGACCGGTTTTTGCCATTGGCAGAGTTCGCCTACAACAACAACTACCAGTCTAGTATTCAGATGGCCTCTTATGAAGCATTGTATGGTAGGCGATGTTGGTCTCCAGTCGGATGGTTTGAGCCGGCAGAGGCTCGGTTGTTGGGCACAGACTTAGTTCAAGAGGCCTTAGACAAGGTCAAGACTATCCAGGAGAGATTGCATTCAGCTCAGTCCAGATAGAAGACTTTTGCGGATCGTAAGGTTCGAGATGTATATTTCATGGTTGGCGAGCGGGTATTGCTCCGGGTATCGCCTATGAAGGGTGTGATGAGGTTCGGAAAGAAGGGCAAGCTCAGCCCTAGGTATATTGGTCCATTCGAGATTCTGGACCGAGTGGGAGACGTGGCTTACAAACTAGCACTGCCACCTAGCTTATCAGCCGTACATCCAGTTTTTCATGTATCTACGCTTCGGAGGTACCACGGCGATCCCACACATGTGTTAGACTTCAGCACCGTCCAATTGGACAATGATTTATCTTATGAGGAGGAGACGGTGGCCATTCTAGACCGGCAGGTTCGACAGCTGAGGTAGAAGAGTTTTCCTTGTGTGCGTGTTTAGTGGAGAGGTCAGCCTCCTGAGGCATCGACCTGGGAGTCCGAGTCCGATATGCGGAGCCGTTACCCACATTTGTTCCCCGACTCAGGTACTTCCTTCTCTTGTCCGTTTGAGGACGTATGGTTGTTTTAGAGGTGGAGGATATGACGACCCAAAGGGTCATCACCTATTTTCCTCATTTTCCATGTGCTCTCGAGGCCTTGAAAACCTTATTTTTATGTTGTGTCGATTTACGTGCATAGTCCGGGCATGTTGCTGGAAAGATTTTGTGCTGGAATATGAGAATTCTATGAAAATTTGAAGAAAATTGATATTAATATTGATATAGTTGACTTTGGTCAACATTTTTGGTAAACGGACCCGGACCTGATATCGGATGGTCCTGGAAGGTCCGTAGGAAAATATGGGACTCGGGCATGCATCCGGAGTCGAATTTCGAGGCCTAGAGCCCATGATATGAATTTTTCTGTTAAATTGTTTTTGCTGAAATTATTAAATGAAAATCTATTAAATGACCATGGTATCGGGCTCATATTTTGGTTCCGACACCCGGTACAAGTCTTAAATATTATTTAAGTACTTCCTGCAAAGTTTGACGACATTTGAACGTCGTTTGATGTGTTTTGAACCTTGAGTTCCAAATTTGAAAGTTTATGAAGTTAAAGGAAGAAAATTATGAACTTGAGGATTGATTTGATGAAAACAATGTTATATTTGCGATTTGATCGCGCGAGCAAGTTTGTAACATGTTTTTTAAGTTGTGTGCATGTTTTATTTGGAGCTCGAGGGCTCGAGGAAAGATTTGATAGGCCATTAGAGCAGATTTTGAAAAATAACACAGCTGGTATTTTCCCCCAGCTAGTATCTTCGCAATTGCAAAGAAATACTCATAATTGCGAGAAGAATGAAATTTAGCCTTGGTTCGCAAATGCGAACTAATCTTCGCAAATGCGAAGATTGCTGGAAATCGCCTAGGCTCGCAATGCGAGTAAAACCTCGCAAATGCGAGGACCACATTATTTTAGCCTAGTTCGCAAATGCGAACTTATTATCGCAAATGCGATGTTGACAGGCGTGGGCCAAGTTCGCAAATGCGAACGTTTTCTCACAAATGCGAGGGCAACAGTCAAAACCTGCTAAGTTCATAATTGCGAACAAATGTTCTCAATTCTCATATCCGCAGCTGTGCAATCTGATACTTAAACGAATTTTACACCTGTTTTCTTCATTCTTTCAAACCCAACACAGCACACACGATTCTCCAAGAGCAAAATCACTCCAAAACACTTGTAAGTCACTTTTTACTTAATTCTTTCAATTCCTAACATCATTAAACATGTTTTTCAAGAGAAACCAAAGGTTTTCAAGGTGGAAATTCTTGTTCTTGGGTAGAACCTAGGTTTTCCATGAATTGGGGAATTAGACCTCGATTTGAGGTCTGATTTCGAAAAAAATCATATAATTGAACTCGTGAGGGGAATGGGTAACCGAATTTTGGTCCGAACCCCGAGTTTCGACCACTGGGACCAGGAGCGTTTTGGGAAATTTTGGGTTAAACTTTGAGAAAACCAATTTTAACCATCCAAACCAATTTATATAGTATTTTATTAAAGTAATTGAACCAATTGTGATTAGATTCGAGCAAGTTGAAGGCTGAAATTCGAGGTAAAGCTATATTTGAAGGATAATTGGACTTCAAGGCTTAGAGGTAAGTGTTTGATCTATCCTAGCTTGAGGGAATAGGATTAATGTGCTAATTGCTATGTGATCGAGTACGGTGTATGGGTTATGGTGACGAGTATCCATACACTAGCATCTAGCATGACCGTGAGTCGTTTGTTGACACATGTTGTGAGTTAATGTGAAATGTTCTTAAGTCATATAATCTTGAACCCTTGCCGGGTTGTGGAGTTGATCATTGTTTTCCCTTGCCGGGACTTTATTGTGAAGCTGATTATTGGTTCCCTTGCCGAGACTTTACTGTGATGATTATTGTGTCCCTTACCGGGATTGGTCATGTTAATTGTTTTCATTCTTTTTCCCTTAACTGTGATTGTTATTTGGGTGAGGAAGAGTGATAATGCATGAAGGGTGATGTCGTTCCTTGTTTATTGATTATGCACGAAAGGTAATGTCGTGCCTTGTTTTATTGATTATGCACGAAGGATAATGCCGTGCCTTTTTATTGATTATGCACGAAGGATCATGACATGCCTTGTGATATTGATTATGCACGAAGGAACATTCTGTGCCGTTGTTATTTGAATCATGCACAAAGGATCATGTCGTGCCATGGAAGTGAAGATGAGAGTAAAAGCACGAAGGATGATGCCGTGCAACTATTTGAAATTTCTTGTTTGATGATAGCTGTTTTATTATACTCTAATTTTCTTTACGGATTTAATATATGTTGCTGATTGTGTTTCCCCCAGTATGATACTTCTTTGTTAATTTTGTTACTTGATAATCCTGTTATTTTGTGGTATGTAGATATATAGAACTGCACAGGTTTGTGTGAGTGTCTGGTCCTAGGCTTATCACTACTTCGCTGGGATAGGCCAGGCACTTTCCAGCACATGGGTTTGGATTGTGCTGATACTGCACTTCTGTGCATTTTTGCATAGGTCCGGGTTTCGAGTAGGAGCAGGAGTAGTAGTAGAGTGCTTGTGGTATTTTTGAGCATTTCGAGACCGAGGTAGCTTGCAGGCGTCCACAGGCCCGGCGTCTCTTCTATTTATTTATGTTTATTGATGTGGTCTCATTGTTCTGAGACAAACAGATGTTTATTATTTTCTTTCAAACCATTATGTGTAGTATTCCTTAGTAGTTCGTGAGTCAGTGACTCCACATCTTTAGTAGAAGACTTTATCAGTTATTTTACATTATTATTTTTCATCTCTATTTAGAAAGACTTCCGCACTTAACAAATTGAGTAATTATTTCTTGCTATTAAATATGAGAACAAAGATGATGGTATGAACAGGAAAATGTTGAATGAATTGGCTTTCCTAGCTACCACGAGTAGGCGCCATCACGATCCCGATGACAGGGGGAAAAATTTGGGTCGTGACAAATATGTTTCCGTCCTAATCCCGGTGTCAGGAATGATAGGATGTAAAAGAAGAAAACATTTACTCCCTTGGGTGAATCATACACCAGTCCTTTTCATAGACTGAGGCAGCTTGGAATCCTAAACACCATTGAATCCAAAATCCCTAACCCACCACCGAGGAACCTGGACCAGTCTGTTAGCTGTGAGTACTGTTCGGGAGCTCCACGACACAACGCCGAAAAGTGTTGGCATCTGAAAACCACAATATAAGAGCTTATTGATTCAAGAAGAATTGAAGTCCAGGATCCCGAGTCTCCCAATATCATACAAAACCCCCTACCCGTTCATCTTGAAGCCCATACAATAGAATTGATACAAGGGGGAGGTTGCAAGAAGCATTCTCAAACTGTAATGATGTTTAATATATGCAAGTGGAGGCAAGGAAAAGGAGAAAGTAATGGGTGAGAAAGCGGTGATCAAGCAAGTGGCGAATGAGCCAGTGGTGGTAACAGAGCCCGAGCTAGTGAAGGTGACAGTTCCAGGAGCAAGTATAAAATCTGTGTTGACTGTAAAACAGGCACAAATAAAGCCGATCATTATCAAACCAGTTACTCAAATGCCTATTGTGAATGTTAAAGTTGTGCCATAGAATTACAAGGTGACTGTCATGTATCGAGGGAAGGAGATTAAAGATGAGATTTGTGAGACCCACGGATTGACAAGGTCGGGGAGGTGCTTTGCTCTCGACGAATTAAGAAAAGCAAAACTCACCAGAGATAATCTGGCTAATGTAAAGAAAGCTGTCGCTGAGGAGGAGGCCGAGAAATTTTTGAGGAAAATGAAAGGGCAGGAGTATTTGATAGTATAACAGTTGAGAAAGACTCCAACGCAAATATCTCTGTTGTCTTTGTTGATTCACTCTGATGAACATCGTAGTGCATTAATGAAGATCCTGAATGAAGCTCATATGCATGAGAAGATTACAGTGAGTCATCTTGAAAAGATCGCAAATAAAATCTTTGAGGTTAATAGGGTGACGTTATCAGATGATGAACTGCCGATAGAGGGAACAAAGCATAACAGGGCCTTGTATCTTACTGTGAAATATGAAGATTCGGTAGTGACCTGCGTGTTGATTGATAACGGGTTGAGTGCCAATATATGCCCTTTGTCTACTTTGCGAAAGCTCAAGATTGATAATGAAAGAATCCATAAGAACAATATTTGTGTGCGTGGATTTGATGTAGGCGGAAAGAATACTGTTGGAGACATCGTATTGGAGCTTACCATCAGACCAGTAGAGTTTACAATGGAATTTCCAGTCTTGGATGTTGCTGTACCCTACAATCTCGTACTTGGTCGACCATGGATTCATGCGGCTAAGGCCGTACCTTCTTCACTTCATTAGACGGTAAAGTTCGAATGGGACCGTCAAGAAATAGTGGCCTATGGTGAAGACAATTCATGCAACACCATCACTCCTTTTGAAGAAATTGAGGGCGATAAAGGCCACTAGGTATACCAAGTGGTGGATACTATATTTGTTGATAAAATTCATGAACGTGAGCATGTTCCGGTGCCCAAGATATCTTATGCATTAGTTATGGTTGCTACAGAGATGTTGAAAAATGGGTTTCTCCATCGGAAAGGATTAGGAGCTGCATTATAGGGAATCACACATCCGGTATCTCTTCCATGTATTATTGACACTTTTGGGTTGAGTTTCAAACCAACAATTGCTGATATAAAGAGAGCTCAAAAACTGAAAAAGAAAGGTTGGACCCTCCCCAAGCCTATCCCCAAACACTCTCATTCATTCGCCAGGCCTGGTACAAAGAGACGTCCGGCGACGGTTATGCCCAACTTAGCAGAGATAAAGCCAAACAAGGAACTGCTTGAATAATTTGAAAAGCTATTTGAAGATGTGAATATGGTAGAAGAAGCTGAGGGCACAAGTCAAATGGATGTCCAATTTGTTGGACCCCAAACCAAGCTTAATAACTTAGAAGCTACTCCTCTTCCGACTAGAAGGGAGTTGTGGTAGTTAGCTTTGTTGTTTAATTTTAAATCTTTTTTATTTCAAGGCTGTAATTCAAGATTTTATGTTATGTCCAATTTCTTTCTTCCTCCATTCCTGATAAGCCTTATTTTATTTTTCTTTTCTTTTCCTTTACAGTCCATTTTACGTTGATTTCAATAATATGTCATGCATAAGGAATTCCCGGCCCAGTCTTGATAATCAAATAGTAATATAGGAAACTGGATGAGATAATGAGGCAGAGTATGATGACAAGGAAGTTTTGGAAGAAATTAGTAAGGATTTGAGCCAATATGAAGAAAAACCTAAACCGAACTTAAATGAGACAGAGGCCTTTAAATTGGGGGATAAAGAAAATATTCGGGAAATAAAGATAAGCGTCCATTTGGAATCCTCACTCAGAAAGGACATGATAAAGCTGCAGCATGAATAAAAAGATATATTTGCATGGTCAAATGATGACATGCTAGGGCTAAGTGCCGATTTGGTAGTCCATAAATTGCACACTTACTCAGAATGCCTGCCCATCAAGCAGAAGTTGAGGAAATTCAAGACAGATATCAGTGTGAAAATAAAAGAAGTCAATAAGCTGTTTGAAGCAAAGGTTATATGGGTTTCCAAATATCCCATCTAGTTAGCCAATATTTTAGCATTTCTGAAGAAACACGGAAAAAATAGGGTGTGTGTTGATTATCGAGACCTCAACAAAGCAAGTCCAAAGGATAATTTTCCATTGCAAAACATCCATATATTAATTGACAATTGTGCCAAGCATGAGATTGGTTCTTTTGTGGATTGTTATGCAGGTTATCACTAGATCCTGATTGTCACAACCCTAATTCATCAATCGTGAACCAATCATGACGGCACCCAGTATTCACAACTAGGTAAGCCTAACACAATTGCAGAATTTATAGATTTCACGAACAACTAAAATTAACAGTGGAATAACATGGAATAATGTAATAGGTGCTGCTCGGCACATACACTTTACTAGAATTTCTAGAATATATAACCACCAAGACCCGGAAACTCACGGGAAAACACAGGCTAAAGAGAGTAAAACTGTGGCTCTATCCACCAAGAGTATCTATACAACCAAAACAAAAAGGAAATAAATAGTGTTACTAGGAATGAACAGAAGAAGACTCTCCGAATCTACGAACGCAGTAGATGCATACCCGGAGTCTCATGAAATATCTCCTCGATCACCAGTAGTGTGCCTGATCAGATGGACCTGGATCGGTACAACAAAAAGTGTGCAGAAGAGTAGCATGAGTACACCACGGCGGTACTCAGTAAGTGCCAAGCCTAACCTCGATGGAGTAGTGACGAGGAAGGTCATGGCTCTACCAAGAATAATAACAAAAAAATATTGAACAGTGTAAAGCAGGAATAAATCTAAAATAATAACAAAAGAAGGTCGAAGCTACAAATCACCTACAGTTAAACTAACAAGGAAAAATTAACACAATAGGTACATAATCAATAGCACACGATCTTCGGGAATTGAACCCACTGTCCATTTAACTCAGTAACACAGGATCTTCGAAATTGAACCTGCAGTCCATTTATATCAGTAATCGGGACTTGAACTCGCACTCCATTTATCAGTAACCAGGATCTCCGGGACTTGAACCCGTAGTCCATGTATCAGTAACCAGGATCCCCGAGACTTGAACCCGTAGTCCATTTATCAGTAACAAGGATCTCTCGGACATGAACCCGCAGTCCATGTATCAGTATACAGGATCTCCGGTACTTGAACCCACAATCCATTTATCAGTAATAAGGATCTCTGGGACTTGAACCCGCAGTCCATTTGGAACTCCGAGAATTAAACCTGCAGTCCACTAAACAAACACAATCAAACAAGGAGAATACATAGAGAAAATGGAATACACTACTAGGAATAACAAGTAAATTCAATCTCGACATGTTCCACGTAATCTCAATTAAGGTAAATAAGCATTTAGGCAGTGAATCCTATCTAATCATACTCCTTTACTAACACAGGATAAGTCTTGCATTTAACACAGTTAAATAACATAGATAACTGAGTTTGAAAAATTCAAGTAAAGTGGATTCCCAACAATTTGCACAAGTACATGCCCGTCACCTCGCGTACGAGGCATTTAAATCAATACATAATATATCCTAAGGGGAAAGGTCCCCCACATAATGTTAGACAAGCCACTTACCTTAATCCCGGTACAAAACTGCTAAGAAATAATGCCCTTGCCATGAGTATCCAACTCCGAGTGGCCCAAATCTATTCAAACCAATTACATAGTATAAATAACATCGCAAGTAACTAATTACACTGTTAAAATTAAATTTATGTCGCAAAAATGGGTAAAATGACCAAAATACCCCTCTAGCCATCGTCTCGAAATAGAAATATTTTTACATTTTTAGAACCCCCGTACTCTCACGAGTCTAACCATATAATATTTATCAAAATCGGAGTTTGTTGCCCCTTCAAATCATCAAAATTTGTTCTAAGAAATTTTCCCCAAGTTCCACCCAAAATCCGGAATTAAACGAAGAATTCGAGTTTAGATTACTAAATAATAATCTTAAGGGAGTAAGAAATCGTTACCCATAAATTGCCTCTGAAAAAACCTCAAAAAATCCCTCAAAATCGAGCTCCCTAGCTTGAGTTTGAGCAAAAATGGAAGAACCCTCGTTTTGAAATATTATATTCTGCCCAAGCCTTTTTTGCTTCTGCGATACAATTGTCGCTTATGCGACTTCTGATTCTGCGGTTTTCCTTTCCCTTGCCCAGGACCACTTCTGCGGTCGATCACCGCTTCCGCGATGATCGCTTATGCAAAATTTTGTCCGCTTCTATGAAGAATTACCAAACACGACCACTGACCGCTTCCACGACTCCCCATTCGCTTCTACGGAGCCGCTTCTACGGAGACGCTTCTGCGGCTCATTTCTGCAGAAGCGAAAATACCAGACACAAGAACCCTTCAGCAGTCTCCAACTCTAAATTTCATCCCGTTGGGCTTCCGAAACACCCCCGAGGCCCCCGGGACCTTAATCAAAAATACTAACTCATTCTAAAACATCATACAAACTTGTTCCAATCATAAAAAAACATCATTAAACACAAAAAGCATCAAATCAAGGCGGATTCAAGCCTAAGTTTCAATCAAAACTTCCAAAACCTATATTCCATCAAAAACCAGACCAAACGATGTTCGAATGACCTGAAGATTTGCATACATATCCAAAATCACCAAATAAAGCTACTGAAAGTGTCAGAATTCCATTTCGACCCCCGGATCAAAATTTTACCTATCAACCGGATTCCGCCAAAATTCCAACTTTGCCAATTCAAGCCTATTTCTACACAGGATGTCCAATTACATACCGTACACGCTCTCAAACCCGAAATCACCTAACAAAGCTAACATAACCATCAGATTTCCATTCGGAGCTTGTCTTAACACTATTCCGAATACAGACCATTTTTCAACAAATAAGCTCTCATTCAAGGACTAAGTGTCCCAAAACACTCCGAATTCTAGAACCGAACATCCCGGCAAAAATCTAAAGAGTAGAAATAAACTTAGGGAAAATAGTTAATTGGGGATAGGGGCATAAATTTCAAAAACGACCGGTCGGGTCATTACATTCCCCCACACTTAAGCATTTGTTCGTCCTCGAACGAGCATAGAAAAACATACCTGAGGTAGCAAAGAGATTAGGGTATTGGCTGCGCATATCCTGCTCGGTCTCCCAAGTCGCCTCCTCAGCCGGCTGACCCCGCCACTGGACCTTCACCGAAGAGATGTTCTTTGACCTCAACTTTCCGATTTGCCTGTCCAAAGTGGCCACTGTCTCCTCAACATAAGATAGATCCTTGTCCAGCTGAACTGAACTAAAATCCTATACGTGCGACGGGTCAACATGATATCTCCGGAGCATAGAAACATGAAATACTGGATAGACTCCATCTAGGCTGGGAGGTAAGGCAAGATCATATGCAACCTCCCCAACTCACCTCTAAATCTCAAAAGGACCAATAAATCTTGGACTCAGCTTCCCTTTCTTCCCAAATATCATGACGCCATTCATGGGCGAGACCCGAAGTAGAACCCGCTCGCCAACCATAAATGCCACATCGCGAACCTTCTTGTCCGTATAACTCTTCTCTCTGGACTGGGCTGCACAGTGTCTATCCTAAATTACCTTGACCTTGTCCATCGCATCCTGAATCCCCAGACCCCACTTTGTGGGAACATACTGGGTAGTTGTTGTTGTTGTCCATCGCATCCTGAACCATCTTTGTACCTAACAACCTAGCCTCGCTCTGATCGAACCAACCTATAGGGGACTTGCACCACCTACCATATAGGGCCTCATACGGCGCCATCTGAATGCTAGACTGATAGTTGTTGTTATAAGAAAACTCCTCGAATGGCAAGAAGTGATCCCATGAACCTCCAAACTCAATCACGCACGCACAGAGCATATCCTCCAAATTTTGAATAGTGCGCTCAGACTGTCCATCCGTCTGGGGGTGAAATGCTATGCTCAAATCCACCCGAGTACCTAACTCCTACTGGACGGCTCTCTAAAACCGTGAAGTAAACTGAGTGCCTCTATCTGAAATGATGGAAACTGGAATACCATGCAACCGAACTATCTCCCTGATATAGATCTCCGCCGACCGCTCCGATGAGTAAATAGTGCACACAGGTATGAAATGGGCGGACTTGCTCAACCAATCTAGAATGACCCAAATAGAATTAAACTTACTTACAGCCCATGGCAGTCTAGATATAAAGTCCATGGTGATGCGCTCCCACTTCCACTCTGGGATCTCAATCTGCTATAGCAACCCACCCGGACGTTGATGCTCATACTTCACCTGCTGGCAGTTGAGGCACCTAGAAACATAGTCAACTATATCCTTCTTCATACGCCTCCACCAATAGTGTTGCCTCAAGTCCTGATACATCTTCGCGGCACCCGAATGGATGGAATACTGCAAGCTATGGGCCTCGGCTAGAATCAACTCTCGAAGATCATCCATATTGGGCACACAAATACGCCCCTGCATCCCCGTCACTCAATCATCCCCGATGGTAACATATCGAGCATCGCCACGCCGAACTCTATCCTAAAGAACAAGTAAATGAGGGTCATCAAATTGCCGCTCCCTGATGCGATCAAATAGAGAAGACCGAGAAACCACGTAGGCTAGAACCCGGTTGGGCTCTGAAACATCCAATCTAACAAACTGTCTAGCCAAGGCCTGAACATCTATCGCCATAGGTCTCTCTAAGGCTGGTCCATATGCCAAACTCCCCCAAACTCTCCGCCCGACGACTCAAGGCATCGACAAACATATTGGCCTTGGCCGGGTGATAAAGAATAGTAATATCATAGTCCTTTAACAACTCTAACCATCTTCTCTGATGCACATTCAGGTCCTTATGCTTAGACAAGTTTTGAAAACTCCGATGATCAGTGTAAATCTTACAAGGAAACCCATATAAGTAATGACGCCAGATCTTTAAGGCGTGAACAATGGTAGCCAACTCAATATCGTAGACAAGGTAGTTATTTTCATGAACATTCGGCTGTCGGGACGCGTAGGCAATCACCCTACCATTCTGGATCAATAGCGCTCCAACTCCAACCCCTGAGGCATCACAATAATATGTATAGGACTCCGAATAGGTAGGCAACATCAAGATAGGGTCCGAAGTCAAAGTTATCTTGAGCTTTTGGAAGCTCGCCTCACACTCCTCTGTCCAGTGAAAAGAGGCACCCTTTTACGTCAATCTGGTCATAGGTACTGCAAATAAAGAGAACCCCTTCACAAAGCGACGGTAATAACCTGCCAAACCAAGAAAACTACGAATCTCAGTAGCTGCGCACGGCCTGGGCCAACCCTGCACGGCCTCTACCTTCCTCGGATCCACTCGAATACCCTTGCTTGACACCACGTAGCCTAGAAATGCCACCATACTTAGCCAAAACACACATTTAGAGAATGTTGCATATAACTGCTTCTCCCTCACAGTCTGAAGCACTCTCCTCAGGTGCTCCTCACGCTCTTCCCGACTCCGGGAATATACCAAAATATCATCAATGAAAATAATTACGAACGAGTCAAGATATGGCCTGAATACACTGTTCATCAAATGCATGAAAGTTGTTGTGGCATTAGTTAGCCCGAAAGACATAACGAGGAACTCGTAATGACCATACCGAGTCCTGAAGGCAGTCTTCGGGATATCTGGCTCCCAAATCTTCAGCTGATGATAACTAGGTGCAAATCAATCATGGAGAACACCCGTGCACCCTGTAACTGATCAAATAAGTCATCAATACATGGGAAAGGATACCGGTTCTTCACTGTAACTTTTTTCAACTGGCGATAGTCAATGCACATACGCATAGAACCATCATTCTTCTTCACAAACTACATAGGACTACCCCAAGGTGAAACACTGGGTCGAATCGAACCCTTACCCAACAACTCTTGTAACTGATCATTCAATTCCTTTAACTCAGGAGGAGCTATGTGGTACATAGGAACAGAAATAGCCTGAGTGCCCGGCAACAAATCAATACCAAAATCGATATCTTTAGCGGGCGACATGCGCAGGAGATTAGCTGGAAACACATCCGAGAAATCTCGTACCACTAGGACCAAATCAATAGAAGAGGTGTCAACAATGACGTCCCTCACATAAGCTAGATAAGCAGCATAACCCTTCTCAACCATACGTTGAGTCTTGAGAAAGGAAATAACACGATTGGGGGTGTGATCTAGAGTACCACTCCACTCAAAATGTGGAATTCCTGGCATAGCCAGCGTCACGGTCTTGGCGGGACAATCAAGAATAGCATGATGGGGCGACAACCAGTCCATGCCCGGAATAATATCGAAATCAACCATAGCGTTGAATAAAAGATCAACTCTAGTCTCAAGACCACAAATAGTGACCAAACACGACCGATACACACGGTCCACAACCAAAGAATCTCCCACCGGAGTAGAAATACAAACGGGGGCACTCAAAGAATCCCGAGGCACACCTAGATGTGAAGTAAAATAAGAGGACACATATGAAAAAGAAGAACCAGGATCGAATAGAATCAATACACTTTAATAACAACTTATGACAATACCTGTGATGACAGAATCAGAGGCAACAGTCCCGGTACGGGTAGGTGGTATGGCAACTGGAGCTGGAACGATGTCCTGCTACCCCTGTGGAGCATGCTGAGGCTGTGAAGTCTATGGTAGTGCAACCCTCCCAAGTCTAGGGCAACCCCATACCATATGACGGGTGTCTCCACACTCAAAACAAACTCTGGGAGAGCACACCGGTGGGAACTGTACAGTACGGGTGCTCCAAGACCCCTGAATACCTGAAACTCTGTGGGAGCTCTGAGATGCAAACTGTGCTGGCTGACCTACAAAACGTCTACCATGGTGCACCCTACCTCCGAAATAAGGGCCAGTATACCTCCCCGATCCATGAGGTCTACTCAATCTTTGATATTCTCCCTCTAGAACCCACATGTCCTCTACTCGGTGAGAGGTCCTCACTACCAGCTAAACTGGGATCACAGGTTGGGTCGCCATGACGCCTGGAACCTAACCAATGGGAGCTCTCTGATCTGGAGTAGGGGCGGCGGGAGTCTGGGTCCCTCCCCCGATCTGTGTAGTATTCGGTACAACCTGAATCAATCCGGCCTGAATCAATGTACGAAACATGCTTAGGAACTGTGCTAAAGTCTCCTGAAGGTATCGAGTAGTAGTAGTAGTTGTAGGCGCGTCGGGTGTCTGAGCTAAAGCTGGATCTGTTGATGATACCTCGGCAGCAACTTGCACAGGTGCTCTCGCAGCACCACGTGCGTGTCCTCAGCCTTTACCCCGACCCCGACCTCTAACGACTGCAGTAGGGGACGCGGGTGCCTAATCATCTTGAGTAGCACGTGTCCTCACCATCTATGAGAGAATGGAAGACAGAAGTTTAGATTTTGTGTCAAGATATAACACGACAAGTAATTCAAAGAAATAAAGAATTTTCTTAGAGAGTTACATAGCCCCTCGTAGATGAATACGGACGTCTCCATATCGATCAGCGAGACTCTAGATAATTGTCTGCATAACTCTTCTCTCTAGACTGGGCTGCACAAAGTCTATCCTGAATCACCTTGACCTTGTCCATCACATCCTGAACCATCTTTGTACCTAACAACATAGCCTCACTCAGATCGAACCAACCTACAGGGGACCTGCACCACCTACCATATAGGGCCTCATACGGCACCATCTGAATGCTGGACTGATAGTTGTTATTATAACCAAACTCCTCCAATGGCAAGAAGTGATCCCATGAACCTCCAAACTCAATCACGCATGCACAGAGCATATCCTCCAAAATTTGAATAGTGCGCTCAGACTGTCCATCCGTCTGGGGGTGAAATGCTATGCTCAACTCCACCCAAGTACCTAACTCCTACTACACGGCTCTCTAGAACCGTGAAGTAAACTGAGTGCCTCTATCTGAAATGATGGAAACTGGAATACCATGCAACCGGACTATCTCCCTGATATAGATCTCCGCCAACCGCTCCGATGAGTAAGTAGTGCACACAGGTATGAAATGGGCGTACTTTCTCAGCCAATCCAGAATGACCCAAATAGAATCAAACTTCCTCACAGCCCATGGCAGTCTAGATATAAAGTTCATGGTGATGCGCTCCCACTTCCACTCTGGGATCTTAATCTACTATAGCAACCCACCCGGACACTGATGCTCATACTTCACCTGCTGGCAGTTGAGGCACCTAGAAACATAGTCAACTATATCCTTCTTCATATTCCAGAGGGTCTTTTCATAGTTCTATTAGCTAGTTGCAACAACATAGATGCGAGTCTAGCTCTTCCAATCCCCAACCTTTTATACATCGCAAGGGGTATAAGATTTATGCTAGCCCCCAAATCACAGAGTGCCATGGGAAAGGGAGAGTTACCATTGATGCAGGGAATTATGAAACTCCCTGGATCAGACAACTTTTCAGTAACTGGTCTACTCTCCACAGCACTGTAGGTCTGAGTTAGAGTCACTATGGTCAAGTCTTGGAAGTCAAATGTTCAGGACATCAAGTCCTTTGTCATTTTTGCATAACCAGGAACCTCTTGAAGCATCAATCAAAGGAATATTACTTGAATTTGTTTAAACATCTCCAAGAATTTCTTGTATTGTTCATCTTTCTGGTATTTGTCCAGCCTCTGTGGGAATAGTGATGGAGGTCTCTTCTTCCTAGTGATTTGGGTTTTCACTTTGTCAGACACTACCTCAACTACCGGTACTTGGGCTTTCTCAACTTCTTTCTCGGCCTCATCTGTGTGTTGATTTCTTCCTGGAGAGGTTGTACTATAACCTATGCCAGTTTTGTTGAATCATCTAGCTCAATAGGCACTAGTACAAGTGTCTCATCTTGTCTTCTTTCTCGATCCTCTCTAGCTCCAAGTCTAGCTCTCTACCATTACGTAGACTTATTTCCATCAACTGCTTTGGGCCTCAATCTTTTGGATTTACTTGATTGTCTGCATGAAATGTCCCAAGAGGATGATTACTCAAAGATATCGAGATTGGACCATTTGGACTTAAATATTCTTTATGTTGTGGCTGGACCGACCTATATGGCTGATTCTTTTGGCTTCAATACTGACCACCCTATCTCTATCCCCTATAGTTAGGCACATTATTCATGTTCTCAAGGTAATGATCATGATCACTTTCTGCATTCCATTAGCTACCAATTGGCTGACAGATGTGCATAAGCCTCCATTAGTTGTATCTACAATATGCACCTACTGCTTCTGCCCTGACTATTCGACCTTTTTGGTGAGTATGCTCATTTGTGTCATTAAGGTGGCCATATTTTCAATAAGAGTGTTGGCTGAATCGAAGGAAATTGAGTGAACTAGTAGAATGATAAGTGCATTCCTAGATGTCCATCTCGAATTATGTGCCATCTTATCTAGCATGATCTATCTTTCTTTCCATGATTTGCTCAAGAATGCTCCACCAGATGAATCATCAACATTAGCCTTCACGCTATTTGCCAAACCCATGTAAAACTGCTAGCCCAACATCTGCTCTAGAATACCATAGTGCAGACATATAACCAACATCCCTTTGAATCGTTCCCATATTTCTTGTAATATTTCCATTGGTTTCTGTCTCAAGCTCAAAATTTCATGAATTTGCTGAGCAATCTTGTTGCGCGGATGAAGCATATTCATAAATTGCTTGACTAACTCCTCCCAAGTCATGATAAAATTAATAGGGAGCAAATTTAGCCATGTTTGGGCAGTTCCTATCACTGAAAATTGAAACAATAATAACTTTATTGATTCATGAGTTACGTTGGGCTACCTTTGAGTTTTGCAGATTGACAGGAAATTCTTCAAGTGCTGTTGAGGATATTCAATGTATGATCCCGAAAATAGTCCCTTGTTTTACAACAAGTGCAACATGTTGTTTGTGATTTGAAAAGATTCAGCTTGTATCCGCGGGACAATATCGTTGTGGCTAAATTCTCCGTTGTGGGTTGCGCACAGTCATATAGATGAGCCTCTAGCTACCTATGCAACTAGGTCTACCACATTATCTCCATTGTTGTTTTTGCTGTTTACTAACTCTACCATGTCTAGTTTAGGTTGTTCAGTTGGTTATTATAGTTTGTTTTTTTGATTGGACCGATTCAAAGCCTTGAACACTTTTTCGGAATATGATAATTCTTCCAACACTTCACCATTTCTCGATGATATTTTAGGCGTCCACTTGTACAACCAAGTTAGCAAATACTAAAATTTCAATGGATGGATTGAAAATAAAGAAAATTGATTACACTAAGAATTTTTGTATTTCTTTCAAGTGTAATTGATAACACCGCTAATTCCCTGGCAACGGTACCAAAATATGATCACGCCCAACTACGCCATATAAACAGGACAAGTGCTCATTTAAAATATAATTCGGGTGTTTAGCCCATAGCCAAATTCCACAGGAAATTAACCTACCAACTATTTTTATCAGACTTACTGAATTCTCTATAATCAACTTCCTAGATAGTTTTAATAATACTTGGTGATAGTTCTATGAACTATCACCGAATAAAATTAAGTAAACTTAAAGCTAGCTATGAGTGAGGTGTAACAAATAAAAGAAAGATCTAAGGTTGTGATTTCTCCTCTTGATGAAATCCCTTATTGTTATGTTTCGTATAGATTTGCCTAATCATCTCTATCGATCATGAGCACTCTTAATACTGTAAGACTCTCCCGAGTAATTACGAAATTTTACTCGGCGCACTCTCTCGAGTTACGCTAACTGGCTTTTTTTATAGCTCACTTACATCACACCCAAGGTTTTGTTATGCCAAATCTCACTTTAAACCCTCGGTTATTGATTTCTCATATATTTTGGGAGTTGTGTTGTTCAATAACTACCTAAATATGCATTCTCTCCACAGTAATACATATTAAATAGGCACAACTAATTGATGATTCTATCAATTAAATACACCAAGAACGTAGTTAAACAAATATAGATTAAACTGGGCAAATTATATTAACACAGCAAGAAGTTCATCCCTCAACAAGTTCCATTAAAACTTTAGACTAAATAATTAGCTACTCATAATCGTGTTTATAATTTCTCAAATAATTTGCATAACTAAATTACAAAGCAAAGATGAAGGAATAAAGAACTTGATGACAATCTCTTCCGAAGTTGCTCCAAACGTTTTCTCCCTTCCGAAATAGCCTCCCTAGGTCTAAGATATGTCAAAAGTCATCAAAATAGTATTTTATATGTATTTATACCAAGTAGGGTCGAGCCCAGCAACCGCTTTCCTACAGACCTTATATAATAAAAACAACGAAGAAAGCAAGACACTAAGCCATTCTGGAGGAGCAGTTAATTTAGCAATTTCTACTCTTCATTTATAGACACCCTTTCCTGCGCAAAATAGGACTTCGCTTTCTAAAATTTGTACTGCTGCGCCTCACCATGTGCCGCATCATGCACCGCGCTAATGTCCTTTATCAACAACTTCTTACTTTTCTTGTCAGGCCCACTTTTGTACTGTTGTGCCGCGCCTTGCCGCACCCTATGCGGCGCGGCAGTACAATTTTCTTAGTACCAGCTTAATGTATTGGGCTTTTACTCAGACTTCAGAGCTTCGAATTGATAAATTTAGCTCCAGATTAACTCTTGAGCTTAAGATCACCTTCCGCAAGGCATAAAACTAAGTGTAATTCACTATCCTTTGAGCTCAAATTAAACATACATAAAAATGCAGTAATTGGAATGTAATACTATGGCTAAAATACGAATTTCTAGCCTAACATCAACACCCCACACTTAGACAATTGCTTCCCCTAGGGATAACCTTTCATCAAACAACCTCCCTCGATACATCATGCCAAGAATAATTAAAATATATTGAGCCCCTTATCATAACATCACACCCTCAAGATTCGACTCAAAAGTATAATGCATTAGTCACTCGCCCACTTACTCTAACATAGAGGTCAATGATATTACCTTTCCTTCACGAATCAAGTGTCTCAGACAACAAAAGAAAATAGTTTCACGAAATAAAATTTTAAAATATTTAGGAACTCGGGATAGAAAGAACTAGCGAGACAGACATTGTTCCTCTAATAGCTTAATTTTCATGCGAGTTAAGTACAAAAATATCTAACGTATTGAACAATCTCATTTATCTCGAATTGTGGAGTTAAATTTCATTTGTATGAAGTTGTGTAATTGATTATATGAATAATGTTTTACAGATATTTTGAGTATAAAGTTCGGCAACAATATTTAATATTAGTTGAATTACAGGTGATATGGAGCGACTTTTAATATTTATAATGGAGACTTGTACCAAAAAGAGAAGGAAGTCATTTTTATCGTTTTGATCGGTTGAAATCCATTTCAATAATAACAAATATCCAATATAAAAATCCATTTTAGGTTGAAAAAATATTTTTCATGATTCAAGGTACGCAATTGAAAATGACTATGAAATAGTAAGACATTTTCCGGTAGCAAATTTTCAATCAAGATTTGTGAAAATGGCTTTTATATTATCGTGTAATATAATTTATTATAACAGGTTGCGTCTTGCTTATTTTTCAGGATACTGATTTCACTTATTTCGAGTAATTATGTATAATATATCTTATAAAGTATTTAATAAATAGAAGTTTTTTAGATGGTGAGCATACACAAGTTTAACCCTCTTTCAACCAAGATAGAGATCAAGATGCAAAACTTGAATAATATAGAGCTAGGAAAGCTCGAGCCTACCCTGCTTCCTTCAAATGCACTCATACATTGCCCAAAATGGATTGTTGGCATTGCAAAATAAAATAGGAAAATGAGATAATAAATACTCTCGTGTAGCAATGAAGCAAATGCACATACAAGTAGTTGCAGAACAAGGAGAGAAAAATTGGCGGAACCAAGAAAAAGATGTCCACAATTCAAGGGGCATTTTCATTTCAATTCAGGAAACCATAATCAGAAAAACTTAAATAAATAGTGCATTTGAAGTTAAAGTAAACTTTAATTTTAAGATATGCCTAAATTATATCATTAACTTAATTAATCTGCAATGTTTAACAAGATGCCTACTTTCTTTTAATTAAAAAGTCAAATTCCCAATCTCTTAATCATTTTCATATGCAACAAATATATATAATATAGTAGCTAATACTACTTTTGGTAGGCAGCACGGCAGCATCTAATCTTAGCTTGAAGGGTGCAGATTATCGATCGTCCTTTTACTCTTTCCATTCTATAAATTATACTATCTTATAAGAGATAACACCACGATTAACGTGCATTAAATCATTTCACGAAAAGATGAATGTTTTTGTCAACATATGGGTTGGAAGGACTGTTCTAAGAGCATGTCTTCTAGCGTTCGTGTTTTCTATTTTCCAACATACTCGAGCTAATTTCATACAACAATATAAATTTATCGTGAGTAGATTTCACCATTTCTTTCTCCCTATTCCTGCTTATGTTAAGATTTTATATAGTAACAGAGTCGTTATACTGCTATACGTAAGAGATGACACAGACGCGTAACCAGATAATCATTTTAAGTTACTGAATTCAAAATTAATAATTTATACATATTTAGTAAAAAATTTAACACAATTTACATGATTTGAAAAAATTACTACTGGATTCCGCCAAATAACATTCGCCTCTGCACGCGCCTACGAAAGTAAAAGTTGAGTATTTTCTTAGTATTTATTAGCTTCCTTTATCTGGCTAATGTTGCATGGCAGGTGAAAGAAACTTCATATCAAAGGCTCTGCGAATCAAAAAACATCTTAACTGTGAATGGACAATTTCCAGGACCAACTATTTATGCTCGGAAAGGAGAAACTATCATTGTGGATGTCTACAACAAAGGAAAATCCAACATAACCATTCACTGGTATGACTAATACTATACAGTATACGATTTTTCTTAAAACCATAGTGTCTTGATCATATTGTGGGGCCTTTTACTTGGCTTTCGCATTTGGGTTTCATATATTTTCTATGTTGTTATTATTCATATATATAGTCTCTGTTAGTGGTATCTATATTTTCTCTTCATCTTCTTGAGTCGAGTGTCCTTTGGAAACAAGCTCTCGACTCCGTTGGGCAGAGGTAAGGTCTGCGTACACACTATCCCTGCCGAACCCCAGTTGTGAATTTTACTGAGTCGTTGTTATATAGTGTGTGGAACAGCTTGTGTGCACATTGACTAGTGCTACAAGGTACTTACTGCCTCCCACCAACACAGAAACTGAATAACTCTGTCCACTAGTGTTTGGACAGATGGCAATAAATTATCTAGTTTTTTTGATTTTGCTGGGACTTAGTTCTTTAGAATAATATTGTAATAAAATGCAGGCATGGAGTAAAACAGCCTAGAAATCCATGGTCAGACGGGGCAGAATACATAACCCAATGTCCAATCCAGCCAGGTTCAAAATTCAGGCAAATGTTGATCTTTTCTGATGAAGAAGGCACCTTATGGTGGCATGCACATAGAGAATGGGATCGAGCCACGGTTCATGGTGCCATTGTTGTTTATCCCAAACTTGGTACTACCTATCCTTTCCCCAGACCTGCTGCCGAACTAACTCTTGTCTTAGGTACAATTACAATTTAATCGATCTTGTATCCAGTTTAATTTAAACACAATGAAGTCTTATGATTGGATGCGATGTTTCCATGTGACGTATTACATCATGGGTTCGAACCGTGGTAGCAGTCATTAATGTTTTTTTTTTTTACAATCATAGATGAGTTTGTGTTGGTTTTTTAAAAGATGGGGCAGCAAAAATATTAAAAATGTTGATTGAAAAAGTCTCTCAATAATTTTATTAAGCATAACAAGGCTTTAAATAGCCAATTTGGAACATAATGTACAGAAAAATCTGCATAGGAGGAATTTAAAAATCCCAAAATATCTCAACTATCCTAAAAAAATCTAACTTAAATTTAAATTCAAAAAGTAAATTTATCCTAAAACTAAGTATCTTATTATGCTAAAAAAGTTACTACAGTAACTGAAAGCAACAAAATTTCAAAAAGTTTGCTTAATGTTGTGAATGCTAGTGTTATGATTAAGCCTCTAAAAACTATTGTGTTGTTGAATTAATTATTAGGGGAGTGGTGGAAGGAAAATATTATGTTGGTATATGAGCAATTTATCAGGTCAGGAGGCCAACCGATAGATTCTGATGCTTATACAATAAATGGGCAGCCTGGAGATTTTTACCCTTGCTCAAAGCATGGTAAGTGAAGTGTAACTCCATGAGGAAACAAATTAAAAAGGCAGAGATGAGTTTGTTAACTAATTAACTATTAACTGTATGGGCAGAGACATTGAAGCTAGAGGTGGAGTGTGGGAAGACATATCTGCTACGGATCATAAACGCCGCAATGAATGAAATGCTTTTCTTTGGAATAGCAGAGCATAAAGTGACAGTAGTAGGAACAGATGGAAGCTACACTAAGCCTTTGACAAGGGAATTTATCACAATAACCCCTGGACAAACATTTGATTGCATATTGGAGGCTAACCAGCTGAAGCCCGGCCGTTATTACATGGCTGCTAGACCTTATTCCAGTGGGGTTAATGTCAATTTTGACAACACAACCACCACAGCCATTGTGGAATATAAAGGAGACTACGACCAACATTCTTCTCTTCCTTCATTACCTTGGTATAATGATACTCTTGCAGCTGTAGATTTTAGTGCTAGTCTTAGAAGCTTGGCTTCGGATGACCACCCGATATCTGTACCAATTGAAGTGAAAGATAGGTTGATATCAACTGTTTCAATAAATGCATACCCTTGTCCTATTATAAACGGCACAAATTCTACGTGCCAAGGACCTAATGGAACGCGACTTGCAGCAAGTATGAACAACATAAGCTTTGTCAACCCGTCCATTGATATCCTAGAAGAGTACTATTATCATGTGTTATTCGGGGAGAAATTTCCAAAGTTTCCGCCCTACCTATTCAATTATACTGCAGATGTCCTGCCATTGCGATTGGAAATACCAAAAAGCGGCACACATGTAGTAATGCTCAAGTATAATACCACAGTTGAGCTTGTTTTTCAGGGGACTAACCTGGTTGCTGCCATAGATCATCCAATGCATCTACATGGATTTAATTTCTACACTGTTGGATTGGGACTTGGAAATTTCGACCACACTACGGATCCTCTCAAGTTTAATCTTGTCGATCCTCCTCGCCAGAACACGGTTGCTGTCCCTAAAAGGGGTTGGGCTGCCATTAGATTCAAAGCGGACAACCCGGGTAAGTCTAATTATTTTTTAATTTTGTTTTATTAAAGCTCCTTTATTTGCTAATTTGATTTACTAACTACTACATTTTGAGTTGTTAACTAGTGTCACTTTCAATATCTTTTAGGAATAGTTTCTAAGTAGTATCTAACTTTTTTTTTTTTTTACAAACTTTAATATTCTATACCTGAATCGCATGAAAAAATAAATAGTTTGACCATGGGATTCGTGCTCCGTCACATAAACATCAAATAATTGAACCTTCTTTTTCTTCTTTGCTTATTCTTGGTCTTCCAATGTTCCAGGAGTTTGGTTTTTGCATTGCCACTTTGAGCGTCATTTGACATGGGGCATGAAGACTGTAATCATCGTTAGAGAAGGTGATTGCGCTGAAGAAAAGCTGTTGCCACGTCCCTTAGACATGCCTCTATGTTGATTACTATGCAGAGGCAGCTTAATGTTATTAGGCCTAAAGTAAAACTTCCATAAGAGGCCTTTAATTATTTTTTATAATAAAAAAATTCATATGTATATTATTTATTTGAAATATAATTTTCTAGCTTTTCAGATGCAAAATTATGGATATTTATTTTATAATAACTTTCTTCTAATAGTTATTTTTCAATTGATAATATAGTTGATCCATTTAATCTCTAGCTCCATGGTGATCTTAAGTAAAGAGAAGAAAAAGAGGACTGAATGTGGGGGGAGGGGGGCACTACTACATCTTCTCCAACACTCTAACAGCCTTAAAAAGAAAGTAGGATCTAGGATCCACGCAGAAAGGAGGGGAGAACTCCATTTCAGAATAACAAATAGAAAGCAAAAATGATTGTAATCCCTGGTCCCTCTTCAGTGAGAGGTAGAGCACAACTCTATTATGAATAAAGTTTTTTGATATTCTGCCTGTTCTATATTTCTTATAGCTAATGTGTCTTTCAATTCAATATTAATTATAATTGCTTACGATTTACCCCTTCATCTCTTTGATTAATTTGCTTAAAAAGCGTTTAACATCTTTTATGTCAAACAATGTGACGCTGTCTGAAGGGATTTCCTAGTGAAAGAACATAGTTTTTCTTGGATCGAAGCTAAAGAAACACGAGAAAAGAATCCAACTCACACCAGGTTCAAAGGCATCACGCCGAGGAAAGAAAACTCGAGCGTGTTAGCAAGAGCAAGAGCCCTCTACCCTATCAGACCCGGATACACCAAACAAGGAAATGGGTGTTGCAATCTACTCTCCCCATCCTTTCAAAAAAAAGTGAAGGAAACAACCTAGATCTTCCCGGCCGGCAACTTCTTCATAAGAAACAACCAAAGTCAAGTGAGAAACGGTAACACGCATATAATGCAAGTTCGAGTTGAATGTTAACACCTAGCATTCTGTTAGATCATGTTTTAATGATGCAATTAATATACATGTGTAGGAATCTAAAGAAGTAAAGAAGGTCTGTTAAGATAATCCATAACAAATGATGAAAGAATTCACTCGTAAAAATTTGCAAGGAAAGAAATAATTATTCAGTAGCAAATCTGGATTAACTTCGTAAATCTGGGAAATCAAATCTTCCTCAAGTCAACATCAGCATAATTGACAGAGCTGGAATAATCAAGGCAGAAGATCTCGGATTTGCGAAGTTGAAATAAGCAAGGCAGAATCACGAGAGAAGATCTAGGAAGCGAACGTATTTAGAAGATTCAATAATCAATGAATATCTCACAATGCAACCATCTGCCAAAGGAAAGCAGATCAAGTGTGAGCCAACGACTCACTTCTTATTTTTGGAAAGAATCAATTCTTTTCAAGGATAAAAGCCCTTGGGTTGACAGGCCTCTACCATCCATTATAGTATAAATACTTATGTGTAAACCCTATTCTAGACATACTTTGATCGAACTAAAATACTCTCCTTATTCTACTGCAAACAAGCATA